>CM040423.1:24982424-25004432 GCA_022702705.1 Papilionanthe hookeriana x Papilionanthe teres
CCGTGAACTACGAGTATAGATGTGTTCGTCTCTTCAAGACGAATCCATAGAGCATAAGAACATGAAAATCCATTGAGTATCGAGTGAGATATTAGGGATTTAGTGTGGACGGCTCTCGGGCGAGGACACTTGGGGACGATGAACGGATGCCGTCCATTTAATACACGCGCGGACAAACGGCTCAGATCGCGTCGGACCAGAAGACGGAGCGATACAGCGGGCCCCGGAAGCGCTGAGTCAGATGGCGGCGTCGAATGGGAGCGCGACGCGTGTGCGTTCGGAGATGCCGAGGATGAGTTGGCGCCGCGTGGATAAATAGAAAATTAGGGGTATTTTCTATTTATTTAATTCCCTAAACTTCAAAAATTCATAACTTTGTGTAGAAAAATCAGAAAAATAAAATAAAAATACACTCTTGCTCAGTGAATAGAGGAAAATAATTTGGAAAAGAAATCATTTAATTTCATCAAGTATTTTATTTTTTATAATTTATTTACTCTCTGCATACTTTTAATTCTCCATGCATGTATACAATTCACCATGGCATGAGACCATAGAGCTTTGAAGCCTCTGAATTTGGGAACATTCCCTGAATTTTCCAAAGTCAGAGGCCATCCCTATGAAGAGTTATGTATTTTCCAAGTTTATGACACTCTTTTGAGTATTTTAATTCCAATAAATAGCATGTTGTGAAATAAATTCTAGGAAAATTTGGTGATGTTCCTTATGACCAGAGGACCCTAGGAAAAATAGGTTTTGAGTTAATTCATATAAAACAACCCTAATTGGTTTAAACACCCAAAATAGGACTCTAATTAATTAGAGCTAACCATACATCAAATTGACTTGAAATTAATTCTCCACCGACCTTTAGGATCAGGGGGACCCATCATAAAAATTTGAGGTCAATTGGACTTGGGTAGCCCTATTAATTGGGTTGATTAAGCCATTTAGTCATTTTAAACTTTAAAAATTCATGACTTTCAAAATATCTTTCAAAAATTCACCAAATTGATTTTGGAGCCTCTCTGATATTAGGGGAATTTAAGAAAATTAAAATTTCAATTTTCTAAAAAAGTTGATTTTTTAATATTATTTTAATATTTTAATAATTAAAAAATAATAAAAATCACAAAAATAATAAAATTCACCAAAATGTCACATTCTGAATTTTAATCACTTAGGAACAAACCCCCTATTTTTCTTAGGTCTATTTAGTGAGATATTAAATTTTAAAGCTCTAGGGTAATTTTAAAATTAAAAAAAATGTATTTTCTAGCATTTTCACTAAAATAATTATAATAAATCATAGAAAAATCAGAAAATTGCAAAATTTAATTCTCTGATTTCCTTGGTATCGGAGAGATTTTTGAAAAATATAAAATTCATTTTTCAACATTTATTTTATTTTTAAATTAATTAACACTCCAAAACTTAAAATAATTATAATAAAAATAATATTATTCAAAAAATCACCAAAATTGGTCCAAGTGGTTCTCTGGTCATTAGGAATGTCCCCTAATTTTCTTAAGGACGTAAACTTTCGCTTGGTCATGTTATTAAATTTTCCTTGGAAATCTCTATTTTCTACCAAAAATAATTATATAAATAAATTAAATACTCAAAAATCACATTTTCTCCTCTCATGTCTTTATTGACATATGAGTGAAGTCACATAAAAAAATTTCAAGTTCATTTCGAGTTCTATTTAGTGAGTTATGAAATTATTAAGCTTAAAGGGTAAAATGGTAATTAAATTTCAACCCTTAATTAAAACTTTAGGTTTAATAAAAAATTAACAAGTAAAATATTTGATCCTAATCTGATTTGGATGATTGAAATTTAAATAATTAAAGGGTAGAAACCCATTAAGCAATTTAAAATGATTAAACCTTAATTAAATAATTGATTAAATTTGGAAGAATAATAAAATTGGAATTATTAAAATAGGGATATTATTAGGAAGAGATTTATTCTTTAATTTAAAAATCCCTAAATTAATCATTTCATTAATGTTCAATTCTTAATTAAAATGATAATTCAAATTTAAAATATTAAAAGGCTTAATCATTAAACTAAAATCAAATTATTGAACTCTTTTAAAATTTTAATTAAAATTAAAATGAATAAAATTAAATAAAAAAATTAAATTAAATTAAATCAAATTAAAAATTAAATTAAAAATTAAATTAAAAATTAAATTAAATTAAAAAATTAAATTAAATTAAATTAAATTAAAAATCAAATCAAATTAAATTAAATTAAATTAAATTAAATTAAATTAAATTAAATTAAATTAAATTGAATTAAAAATTAAATTAAATTAAATAAACAAATTAAATTAAATTAAATTAAATTAAATTAAATCAAATTAAATTAAAATTAAATCAAATCAAATTAATTTAATGTAACATCAAAGCAAATTAAATTAAGTTAAATCAAATTAAAGATTAAATTAAATGAATAAGTTAAATTAAAGTAAATTAAATTAAATTAAATTAAATTAAGTTGAATTAAATATAACATCACCAAAGACATAAAGAATTTAAAATAAATCTAAAGAATAACTTGAACACTATTCCAAATTTAAACTCATTAACTTAAATTAAATCATTTGAATACCAATTTACCCTGAAAGCTTTAGTTATCATAACTCCTAAACAGAACATTAAATGAAATGTTACTTCACTCATATGATATTCAAATGTCCTAGTTCACTGAGCAAGTTAACAAAACTTGAAAAACCTCGGACGATTAATTCATTTATATAATTAAATTGATTTGGACTTAAAACAATCCTAGAAATATTGAAAAGATGTTTAAGATTCTTAAGCACTTCCTCAATATGATAGGACATTTATAAGAACAATTGAACTTAATTATTCTTTGATGAAGAAAATCGTCCTCAAACAAAACACAAAGACCTGACGTCATAAGAAATGACTAGCTATAGGATTAGGAATTTGGTAGAAAACCATAACCCCTACCTTAAGCATTACCTAGGAACTTGCTTAAATATTCTAATCGTGTTTTAAGTGCAGCTTGGGATGACGGGAAGACCCCCGTGTACGCTTTTATTTTATTGCAATTTACTTTCTTGCAATTTACTTTATCGCAAATGCACTTTACTTTTATCGCATGATAAACAATCGTTGCATGAAAACCCACACCTTTAGGATAGTCCCTAAAACTCGAAACCAAAACTAAGTTAAAAGTCATTGCAAGATAAAATTCACCGCCACAACATTTCAAAATATAAAACAACTCAAAATTTAATCACAAACGTAACACAAAACTACAATTACAACTAAATTAAAACGTCCTGTTGGATGATCGGGAATACCTCGGATGATGTAACCTACGTGTTGCTAATGGGATTTCCCACGATCTAAATGAAAGTGTGGAACTCATTAAGTTGAGTTTAGCAAATTCATCTGGACTAAGTGAATCCGATAAAAATAATGATGCCGGAAGGATGGAACCGTGGGATCTTAACCGGTGTCGTTATAATCAACTTTAAGATTTGTTTTAATAAAAACACAAAAAACACTTGGAAATTAAGATTTTCTCTAAACCAAAACACTTTTCTCATCCCCTGATTTATGATTTATAAAACTAAACCTCTACAACAACAAGGAGCTCGGAGCATGGTGGGCAGCACGGCCATCGTCGTCAAGAAAACTCGAACATACTTCACAGAAACTTTCCTAGAATTAAACAACAAAGCCATAGGACTTCGAGGTAGTTTGCTCAAGTGCAACATAAATCCTCAACTCTTCGTTAGGCATTTGCATTGCAAATTAAGCCCTAACCGGTCTTAGGATTCCGAGGTAGTCGTCCGATACGACATAAACCCTCACATCTTCTAGGCTATTTGTATGATTTTATCATATAAATATAAGCCCTAATTAATTAAAATTGGCAAGATTAAAACATTAAATAAACATTAGGACTTCCCTAAATCCAAGCTAAACAATAGGATAGTCGGGAGATTATCGAAGTTCACTTCGAATCCGTAATTTCTCCTACTTTTCTTCCTTTGAATTCCCAAAATAAAATGTTCCAAACTTGATCCATTCCCTAGCTGAAATTCCAAAATTCAATCCTTTGAAAACTTACACTTTGAAATCCTCGAGAGCGAAATTATTGATTATTATCGAGAGTTTTCTTAGGTGATTTCCGTCACTTAAGATGTAATTAACTATAGTGGCTTGCCCTTATAGGGAATTTTAAAGAACCTGAGTAATATAAACCCCGTTTAATACTTTCATATTAAGCGTGGGAATTTGTCGGCTTAAAAAATTGGTTCGCGGACCAAACGGATGTCACAAAACATCTAGTTTATTTGATCGAGCCCCACCATCAAGCGATGTGTCTATCCTTAGGGATAGATACACTGGTTTGTGGTGCGGTGCTCGTTTATATAAACTATTTAGGATGTGAGATCGGTTTAATCTCATATCTTAAAACTTTCAAATTTAAAATTATTTTCAAAAATCAAATACTACTTTCTAAATTATATATATTTAAATTAAATTTAAAATTTAAATTCGCCGACAACTTCTATTAGGTGACCCCTTTTCAAAATAAACACACAGACCTAAAATAGTGCCGAAAACTTCTGGCGACTCCGCTGGGGACAATTCCTCTCTCCATTCTAATCAGACAATTCTGCTTTCAAAAAATCGGTAGTGCATCCATGTCCCTTATGGATCAAACTACCCTTCTTTCCGTTGGGATACTATGTTCATTTCTACCTTGAACAAGTATAACCAACATTCTCTCGGATTTAGGAGCCACTGTTTAGACACCCCTAAACAGAGAGGTTCAGAGATCCTTTTACCTCATTTTCGAGGTGGGGTGGACCCCCAATAGGTGTTAGTTTAGGAGTGATCCTTCGAGTCGAGAAGTCCGGCATAAGACTTTCTTTTCCTTTCCAACTCCGAATCGGATTCCTTACCTTCTCTACACCTTTCGAACACTCCATTCTAAATAAACAAACCCTCTACTAAGTGATTCTTTTAACAAATGATTCCTTCTTATAAATACATGAACAAGAATGTGTTCGGACTCTTTTCAATTCCTTTCTTTTCGTCCTAAAGAAAAGAAGCATAACTCGGGACCGACAACCGTAATCTACCCCGTGAAATGGAAGCCCCGAAACCGATTTTCTCCTTCACCAATGGATCGGACTTCGCCGTCTATAAGGATGAACCGCCCGACAATGGGATCATCCGATTTGGACAAGGATTTGAAAATACGAATGTCAAGATCACCGACGTCTCCCTCTTCGCACCGACGAACAAGGTATCCGAAGCCGAGGAGCCGCCGCTCGAGTTCAACCTTAGGTCGACCCGGAGTTCCCTCCTCCGCAAAGGATCCCGACTAGGAGGAGTACTGCTCGTCCACAGGAGGACCGTTCTTACTACCCCCACCGGTCTAGTTGTTTCGCACCTACCCCGACTCTCGCCAAATCAAAGGGGAAAGAAATCCGTAATTATGGTAAACCCGTCACCGCGGAGGGTACGGATCTTCCCGTAAGACCTTCTCGTTTGAAATCGGGTCCGGCTCAAGGATTTCATCACCGACAAGGACCCAAAGAAGAAATAGAGTGAAGGATCGCCGCAGAAACCGTAGCCGCCGAGGTTACTTTCCCGGAGGAAATTCCGTAACCGCTCGAATATACACCACGGCCGAATATACACCGCTACCGTAATATACACCGCCGCTCGACTACATACCACTTTTGGGAGGAAGCGAGTTCCATCCCCTCTCCGCCGCCGAGGATGAGGAGAATGTTCGCAAGATTGCCGCCACATTACCTCGGCCCGCATATTACAACGATAGCCACAAGAAGAGGACTAGAACTACGCCGGTTTGCTCGACCGCAAACTTTGGTAGAAAAGTTAGCAAAGAAGGAAAACTCGCCCAGTATCGGAGATTCTACGAAGGATAGGGTGGGTGCCGCTCAAATCCCGTCTCGGGCCCCGAGTAGAACTCCGTCATCATGACGGAAAAACCAAGTAAAAGAATGAAGGCTAGTCCTCCCGTTGTTGTCTCGTGATTACGGATTAGGGAGGATACCACCTTCCAGACATTTGGCCGACGGACCATCCGGTCCTAGACCTTCCGCCGCTAAAAGGATGGTATGGCGTCCCACTACTCGGCGCTTAAGACCGAAACAAGCAGCTCGAGAAAGAAAGTCTCGCTAGAGGCCGGAATCGAAGAAAGTGCTACCGCGATAAAGGGGACTCGTGAAAAGGGGACCCGGCAGCCTATCACACGATAACCGCAAAGATACACGAAAGCCCCGCTAGAAGATGCCATGGAAAAGTTGAGAACCGATATCCGACGGTTGGCAAAAGAAAGAGAAGAAAAGTTCGGAGATGAGATTGATTCATCGGAATTCATGGACGACGAATATGCATAAATCAACATGGTTGAGACACGAGCTTCATCAGCTTCGCAAGGTGCTCCTGCAGCCGCAGAAAGAGAGGAGCCAGAACTGATGAGAAGGCAGCTTCAGGAAAAAGACGACACGATCGCTCAAATGGCAAAAAAAAATGGAAGAGATAGCCGTAGCTCTGGCCACTCTCCAGAGTCAAGTACAACCACATAGAGAGACACCCCTGTGAGGTCATTCACATCGTAGACGGAGGAAAGGAGATTACATCCGTCAACGGGGATGATCGGCTAAAGAAGGATGCAAGCACAGAGTATGATTCCCGAAAAGGATATCAAGAACTCGGTAGAACAGCAGAGTGCGAGAAGCCTTAGCACAATCGAAGAGCGGGACATCCATACGGACGGGTAGACCTTACCTGTAAGAATTCGACGCCGTCCAATACCCGAAAGGCTTCGTACCACCTCTATTCAAGACCTTCGACTGAACCGGGAACCCCCGACAAGCATGTTGCACACTTTCGTGCCGGCTTGTTGCAATGCCGGCGGGAGCGATGCATTACTCTTCCGACAGTTCGTCAGCAGTCTGCCAGGAATCGCCTTCGACTGGTATGCAAAATTACCAAATGGTTCGGTGAAGACGTTCTCAGAAATAGAGAACCTCTTCATCAAGCGATTCGCCGGAGCTCAACACCACATCACTATAGGTGATTTAGTGGTAGAGAAACAAAAGCCGAACGAAACTTTAGTGGATTACATACTTCGATGGAGGAACTTAAGTATGAAGTGTGAACCACAACTGCAAGAACAACATGCAGTCGGCATTTTACTTAAAAGCATTCACGGCCCGATAACACTTCTCCTCAAGGGATTCACTATTAAGACTTTCGAGAAGTTGTTAAGCAAGGCCGGAAGCTTGCAAGAAGAGGCGAAGCAATTAAGTTTCGCCGACAAGACGGACAAGCAGAAGCCGGTGAAGACCTTCGAAAATAAATCCGGGTCGTTGCAGAGCAGTTGACAAAGGCAAGCAACCGATGCAAATACCACCGTAACGGCCGCAGCGACCACAACAAGATTACCAAGAACCCCGGTCCAGCTATCGATCGTCTCCGCAATATGAACAACCGTCTCGTCCGCAACGTACATTAAGGGAGCTTCGAGCGAGAGAATATCGGTTCAAGAATGAAGCAGCATCGAAAATGTTCCGTAGTCCGATGAAGACTCCGCATTTCCGACTGCTCAGAGCCTAAAAGACCAGAGGAAGTCAACAAGAAAGGTGATCCCAACTTTTGCCCCTACCACCGGATGCTTGGGCACAAGATAGAAGATTGCATTACCTTTAAAAGTTGGCTCAACGACAACCTTCGGAAAGGAAATATAACAATCCCGAAGGAGTACATGAAGGAACCCCGTAAAGGAGGTTTCGTCAATGTTATCTCAACTCGATCCCGTCATTCCAATAGATCCCTATGCGACTAATGATGGATGGACTACCGCATGGACGAGGTCTTCGAAGAAGATTTTAGACAACATCCGAACCGCCTCGGTGCGAGCTTCAATTCAAAGTTCGAGACCTTTTAAGCCGGTACTATCACTTCCGATAGAAGAACCACCTCAACAGGAGACGTTTGAAGAGAAGAAGAAAATCGACGAAGAAGAGAGGACCGAGACTCCTAAGGCTAGGACTAGGGGCCGCTTATCCTGAGATAGTTGTTTCCGATTCGGGGAGAAATCCCTCGAACCTCTCGATTTTGTATGATTATCCGCTCACTTCGGTGGGATCATATAATGATAAGGGTGATGGCGTTGACTACGTTTTGATCGTGTCTAACGATTACGTAACTAGCGACAATCCGGATATCTATTTCGATACCAACGACAATTCTCAAATCATAAACGATCTCGACGAGCAAAATAACGAAGAAGACATCCATCAAGGAGGCTACGAGAGTTCAACAAGCAACGAATCTATCTGCGAGTTTCGAGGAGCTCCAGTCACGATAGAGTTAGAGCCTTCAGATTCTGAAGATAATCCGGAAGAGCCTGTCATTCCGATTCAGGAGGAAACACCGGCGAACTCAACACTAGATTCAGAAGAAATTATAGAAGTCAACTTGAGAAGTGGAAGAGGTCTACCTCCGAGAATGGGTCCAAAAGACAAAGGAAAGCAGGTGGTTGTTCAAGAAGAACCAACCCCAGCAGAAGAGATACCCGTTCGAGAAGAAGCCGAGACGCATGAAAATAAAGTGGACTACAACGTGCTAGCCCATCTTAGGAAACTACCGGCCAAACTGAGCATTTACGATGCTCTCATCTTATCAAAGGAGATGAGAGAAGCTCTGATCAAAGCCTTACTTCGATCCGAAAATTCGCTTAGCTCAAATGGCCGGAGATTCCTTAGATGAGGTTTGCTCGTTAAAAGAACAACGAGGCGTTACCTTCACGGACGATGACCTACTACTTGGGATGCGAGATCACAACCGACCGTTGTACATTTCAGCTACGATCGGGAAGTTTACGCTCTCCGCAGTATTGGTGGATCCAGGAGCATCAATCAATATAATGAGTCTTCGAACACTAAGCATATTTGGAAATTGATGCTCGCGAGCTCGAAGCCGACAAAATGTTATTAAGAGGATTCAACCGTAAAGGAGAAAGAGCCCTCGGATCAATAACGCTACTAATGAAGACCGGTGACTTAGCAAAGACAACCGCAAAATTTCACATAATCGATTCGGAGACATCGTTCAACGCTCCGCCGGGCCGACCATGGATACATGAAAACAGGATGGTACCATCATCTCGCACCAGTGCATCAAATACTACGATGGAGGGGAACAAAGGCATCAAAGGTGACTTGCAACCATTCTCCGTACATGAGATTGGAATCCATGAAGATGCGACTTATTATGCACCACCGAAGAAAACAATCTTCTCCGGAGATACCGTAACAAATGAAGCAAAGAAAGTTCGGACAACGAAGAGCCCGAAGTTCTAGTCCAACAGCCACTCACCACTCCCTTACGGCGAGATGGTGAAGGTTTCTCCACAACTCGCATCCGAGGTCGAGGCCGGGGACGAGGTCGTGGTAGAGACGCTAGGACAATCGGACGGAGGAAACCGACCATCAATGTCGATTAGAATGATAGCTTCGAAGAAGAAAAGGAAATCAAGCAAGAAGCAACAATAATAAGTCGAAAGAAGCCGCAATTCAAGGTCTCCCTCGAAGATGAAAAGAATGAAGAATATAAATCGATGTACGAGAAGATTAACCACTACGTACATACTATGACCCTAACCCCGATTCATTCTAATAAGATCGAGGGTATGGTGGTCAAAGAGGTACGTAGCGATGGTGCAAAGCCAATCAAATTCTACCGTGGTGCTACCTCCTCCAAAACTGAAAATCATGTATAATTCGAAGATGTCACTTCATCAGAATTAATGGAATTACCTTTTGAGTGGTACTCTCCCTGTGTTCAAAATTTAATTCAACGTGGTTTCTTACCTCGACAATGGACAAAAGGTCAATCTCAACATTTTGAAAAATCATAGAATAATTCCGTCGTCCACCCAATTCAAAGTATGGACTCGGATCTCGGCACCGTAGGATCAGCTGACGATACCGAATTTTGCTTGGTTGTCACTTGCGAGCCCAATGAAAACCGCATGGAAACTACGGACGAACTCGAAGATTTACAAATCGGAGACGCTCCACCACAATTAGAAGAAGAAATCAAATCTACAATAGATGGGTTAACGGAAGTTAACTTAGGTACTAGCGAAGAGCCTAGAGCCTACCTTTGTTAGCTCCTTACTCAATAAAGAAGACTCCGAAGAAATAATCAAGTTATTAATGGAATTTAAAGACCGTTTTGCTTGGAGCTACGATGAGATGCCGTGATTAGCTCCGGAGGTCGCAGTCCATAAGTTAGGAGTGGATCCTACTTCGTCCCGCCGACAAGGTCCCGTAAGAATGCGTCTAGAAATCGAACAACAAGTCATAGCCAAAGTTAAAAAGCTAATAGATGCTAAATTGGTCCGTGAAGAACAATACCCGACTTGGTTAGCCAATGTGGTACCGCCGTAAAGAAGAATGGTCGGATCGAATTTGTGTAGACTTCAGAGATTTAAACAAGGCATGTCCAAAAGATGAATTCCTCTACCGATCTCGGAACCGATGATCGACATTGCTTCAACACATGAAATATTCTCGTTCATGGATGGATCTTCGGGATACAACCAGATAAAAATGGCTCCAGAAGATGAAAAGCTTACGACATTTAGAACGCCGATCGGAGTAGTTTGCTACACAAGTGATGCCATTCGGATCGAAGAACGCAGGAGCAACCTACCAGAGAGCAATGACAAGAATTTTTGATGATCTCATACACAATCAAGTCGAATGCTACGTGGACGATGTGTTCATCAAAAGCAAAGTAAAGGAAAACCACCTGTATGATTTGAGAATTGTTTTCGAACGATTAAGACAATTTAACCTTAAGATGAATCCCTTAAAATGCGCCTTCGGCGTCACCTCCGGGAAATTCTTAGGATTCGTTGTCCAACATCGTGGAATTGAAATCGACCCGGAGAAGATTAAAGCTATCTTAGAAATGTCGCCTCCCAAAACCTTAAAACAACTACGATCTTTTCAAGGGAAGCTGGCATATCTTCGACGCTTTATCTCAAACCCGTCGTGTAGGTGTCACCTTTCTCGGCACTAGTTAAAAAGGACTCCAAATTTATTTGGGAAGAGAAATGCCGTAAAGCCTTCGAGGACATTAAACAATATTTAATGACACCTCCTGTCTTAGCGACCCCGGCCTCGTGTAGACCGCCGATACTTTACACCGCGGCTTTAGACGACTCTCTCGAGCCTCGTTAGCCCGAGTCAATGATGAGGGTAAAGAAAATGCTCTTTACTACTTAAGCCGTCGTTTACTTCCGATGGAAGTAAGGTATCCCGCAATTGAAAAGCACCGTTTGGCCCCGATCTTCGCCGCTCAAAGCTCGAGCACTACATGCTTTCTCATAAGGTCAACCTAATCTCGAAGTTTAATCCATTGCAATACTTGATGACTCGTCCAACACTTTCCGGTAGACTTGCCAGATGGTCAATGATATTATTGCAATTCGATATAAGTTTCGTGCCTCTTCGTGCCGTAAAGGGACAAGTCTTAGCAGACTTCCTCGCAAAGACACCCTTTGCCGGCCAAATCTCCTCTCAATGACGATCCGCCGGATGAACAAATAATGAACCTAGAAGACCCCGATGATCGACGTTGGGAATTATATTTCGACGGAGCATCTTCAAGCACACAAAGATGAAGAATCGCAAGTGATAGTGCCCGGTAAGGCGAGAATCGGGCTAATCTTTATAACATCGGAGCGGGGGATGTTAAGATACTCCTACCACTTAACGAACCGTGTACAAACAACGAAGCGGAATACGAAGCCCTCATAACGGGACCGGAATTAACTATTCAAATGGGGATAACGTACATCAACATCTACGAGAATTCACGAGTTAATCATTCAACGAGTCACCGGACAAGTACAGAATTTTAAAGCCAAGACTCGAACAATACTTTCGGTATGCCATACAATACGTTGGAACAGATTCCAAATGTGACAATCTACAAAATTCCCAGAAAAGAAAATGCTTTAGCAGATGCGTTAGCTCGCCTCGCCAAAGAATTTGCCTGTTTACAAGATGAATCAGTGGAAGTGTCAGTTCACGGACATCAGATAGTGATCCCTGAATATTTATGCTTATGATCTAGATAGGATTTTTATAATTTATAATATGGGATACTACGCATACGTATCGTTTATCAAGTAATATAGACTTTCTGATTAAGCCCTGAGATATTGAACCCACAAGGAAATGTCTAACACTTTAAAGAAAAAGAAAATTAACGTTTTACATTTTAGGTGATTTTTATAAGTATGTTTTAAGTTATTAATTCGAAAAGTTTTTTTTGGATATTTTTAATAAAAAGTTAAGCAGGAAATAAAAATTATCAATACTCTAAACACGATATAAAAGTTATAAAAATCAAATATCTTTTTCCTTCTTCAATGAATCAGTAATAATTATGAATATTTATGTTGTGAAAGTATTTAAATGTATTGTGCCAAATATGAGCAATTATATTCTTTACCTTTACTTAGTTCTATAAAGAAAATTGGTTAATTTGAAATTTTAAAATTTTGTAGATGGGTTATACAGGGAAGATACCGGCTCTCACCCTAGAGTTCCCTCTATTCCATCCACCTGTGGGCTAATATCTCATAAAAAAATTTAAAATAACAAACCAAATTAGGGGACTTTAGTCTGTCACTCTAAAGTCCTCTAATTTTACTCCCCAATAAATAATATCTCCCTATATCTTTGCATTCAATCATATGGACTAAAATTCTCACCCATATAATTGCATATGATTCTTTCTAATTGTTGTTTGAGATAATACCGCATTGGATCTTACATAATCTCACAACAAATTTTAACATCTTAATTGGTCAAATCAAGAAGTAAATTAAGTTTAAGGAATTGAATCATAACAATTTATTCCAGCATTAAAAATTTATACTTTCCACAACATACTTCCATAGTTTAATTACTTCATCATCTAAAAAAGAAAAAGATAAAGTAAACTACTCAGATTTCATGAAGAAAATACAAACACAACTTGATTTGAACGCATAAACCATAATGAAAGACACAACAATCTTACTTAAAAATAAAGTGTAAAAACAAAGATAAATACTTATCTAAAAATCCTCTCCACAAGACTCTGGAAGTTACTTTGGAATTTTGCTTTCCACAATACAAGTCTACAGAGGTTGGCGACTAACTCTGATGACTCTAATAAAAATTTTAACTTCAATAAAAACTAGATATATGGATAAAAGAAAATTTGTGAGAAGAAGGCTTCACACCAACCCTTTTTCCTTTCTTACTCTCTACTTTCTACTGACAACTATATAAAAGAACAACTCCAAAACCTTACTCTTAACACACTTTAAAAATACTAACTACAACTACTCCAATAACAACAGACACACACACACACTTGCAAATTATGAGGCTTCATTTTTATAATTTTCCAAAAGGTGCATTGATGTCTCTTCAAATCATGTCCAGATTCAATGTATCCACCAAAAGATGCATCCCTTCAATCACATTTGCCGCCCAAAGGAAGTTAAGGAAGTCACCACCAAAAGTTGCTTCAAACACCCCTTGAAAATGACGCTAAATTTGATTAAAATTTGATTTTCAACTGTGGCGCGTAAGCGCTTGCACTTTGGCGCTTAGGCGCCAGAGGCCAAATTTCTCAAACGCCATAATTTTGCTCCAAATTTGATCCTTTTTCGCTCCTTTCATCATAATTAATCATTTTTATTATACCTACAAGAAAAACACAAATATCTTTCGTTAAAGTGCAACATCATCAAAAATATGTATAAAAATATGCATAAAAACACTATATATTTTAGGTGTATCAGACAGTGACATTCAAAAATATTAAAGATCTATCCATATATAATAATCCTTGTATAAGAAAAGTAAGAAAAAATGGGATTGATAATGATCCTGAAAGAAAGAAAAGAAAAAAAGAAAAAAAAATGAAAAAGACAAGTGAATAGAAAAATGTGAGGAGAAGCTTGAGAAGAAGTCTAATAAAAAATTGGTTTCATTTGAATCTTTTTAAATGAAAAGACATAAAAAACAATCCTTAGTTTACTCTTATTTCAAAAGGTATTAGACAAATGGGTATAGATAAGGTGCTTCAATTCTATTTTTATACTTTCCATGAATCTTTAGTTTGATAAGTTTTAATAACTTTTGAAGTAAATAGAAAATCAGGATTTCTAAGTTGAATATGAGATATTGTTACACTCTAGTCCTAGGTTGATTTACTAGAATTTCTCCTATGTTACATTATAGTATTTCTGAGATGAAATTATACGAAACTCTATAGAAACCCACAACCACAAGTCAATATATTATGTTTTTAAAGTTATAGTGTTACTTGAAGACAAGTAACAATTAAGTTTGGGGGAGTTGGCACGCCTAAAAACTGCTTGATTTTTCATATATATTTTATGCTTAATTTTAATGATATTGCACTGTAAAGGAAGGTATTTACATGTTTTTGGTTTTAGGTACAAGAAATGGAATTTTGGAGAAAAAAGAAGCAAAAACGGTGCAAGTTGGAGCAAAAACGCGTAAGAAGCAAAATTTGGCCTGACACATTTCGATAAATATTTTTATGCTTAACCACTTTTATACTTCTTGCATATTTTTGAATGAGATTACACCTTAAAGAAAGTTTTTCTTCATGCTTATTTTGTAGGGTTATCTGTTAGGAACGTAACATAATTGAAATGGGATGAAATAGAGCTAAAAATGAGCAAAACAGAGCAAAACGGTGGAGTTGTGCATAATGGGCGCTGACGGAGCATTATAGGGAGCCGACGGTGCCAGAAACCCGAGAGCAACATTTATGGGCATGGACAGTGCCATGAAACACCTCCAGGGATGGTTATTAGTCATATAAATTAAATCTGGACGCTTTTTAGAAGGTTTCTTGAGGCATCTCTTGGGAAATTCATCCCTACACTATAATAGATTGATTTTATGTCAAAAACGTGGTGTGTGTGTGAGTAGAAAAATGTGGAGAATGTTTAGAGATCTTATAATAGGAGTAGAAATGTAGATTTCTACCTTTTTGGAGAGATTGGTGAGGGGATTTTGAGAGAATCTATAAGGGAATGTTCTAGCATTGCATGGATCAGTGGGAGACTTTGTGGGAGAGATATTCATCTTTTTAAGGGGAAAAAGCTAAGTATTGTATTCTTCATGATCTTATGATTTTGTAAACACTTATATAGTTGATTTTCTTTGATGTAATGAAGTTTTCCATTGTATTTTCTTCGTGCTTTATAATGTCTTTTTCTTAAATTTTCTTCTTGTTTGGAAATAGTGGCATGAAAAGATTATGTCATTATTTTTATTGTACTTTTCTTTTGCAATGAGTAGGATTCATGTTTAGAATATTGGGATGCATGCTAGAAGAAGTGTTAATTATAAATGTGACGGTTTTTTACTTGGACATCATTTACATTAAAATAAGAGCTCGTTGTAGTGTTAAATTCGTTGTAATTGCACTATGATCCGAGAGGATGGTGTAATTCTCAAAAAAAGTGGAACCACATTCAAATTCCATGGATGGTGAAGTTCATGGGGGTTGAGTGTAAATAAAGAGGGAACTATACTTTAATAGGCGTAGAATTGGAGATTTTAGGGTGACAAACTAAAATTCTAAATTCGGTCCTAGTGTTTGGAAACTAAAACAAGAGTTAGCCTTTAGGTAAAGGGAAGTGGGAGCTCTGGAGTAAGAGCCAGTATCCTCTCAGCCTAACCACATATTTAGGGACTAAACCTAGGATTAGCCAATGTTCTTTATAACACTCGAAAGAGGGTTAAGAATAGGATTGCTCATATTTGGCACATACAATGTTTAATGCTTCTCATTCATTTACATTATCTAATTCGCTACATGAGAATAGTAGTTTTTAACATCTCAAAATTCTTCAAACCAATTTATCTAGAAAGGGTTATCTTTATAATTAATATTTTCTTTTAGGAGTAATTAATAAACATAAGACTTACCTTAGGAGTATTTGTTAAAAAAACCACTTATATCGACCTTCCAAACTTAGGTGTGAGAGTAGTATACTAGAATTTTACTAATGACCTTTTACCTAGAACGGAACTCCTTTAGAGCCCTATATTACTTGATAAGATACATATAATTGCATTGAACCTTTAGTGTGTGCACGTACATACAAACATAAAAATATGCAGAAAAATAGCACACATTGAGGGCGCATCAGAAATCAACTAATTTTGACTGACACTATGCTCCCATGAAGAAAATAGTATTTTCCTGAAACATCACATCAGGCAAAACTAAAGATCTAAAATAAGCACAAGAACAAGATCACCTAGCCCCAGTTTAATAGTCTCCTACTGGTTCTTCACAACAAGATGGTAGAAACTCTTTTTAACCCTCGCATCCAAGATCAAGGTCGGGGATGAGGACGAAGAAGAATTAATAGGATTGTTGAATGGAGGGATCTGATTATTAACATTGGCTTAGAAGAAAGCTGCGATGAGGAAAGAAAGAAACAGAAAGGAGGTAATGATAATAAGCCAAAGGAAGCCTCAGTTTGAGATCTCTTTAGAGGATGAATAAAAAAGTGAATACAAGTCATTGTATGATAAGATTAACCATTATGTGTTAGCCATGACCCCAATCCCAGTTCATCCTCACAAGGTTGAAGGTTTGGTGGTCATGGAAGTGCAAGGCGTGGGTGCAAAACCAATAAGATTCCACCTTGTTCTTCTTCTTTCTATTTTAAAATTATTGTAAAATATGAAGAAGAAAATTTTGCTTAATTAAGGGAATTGCCTATTGAGTGGCACTCTATGTGTCCAACAAATTGTTTAACATGGTCTTGTGCCTAGCAATTACCAGCAGACATATTACACCTTTTTGAAGAACTATAGAACAATAAAAATTGAACAGTTAATTTAAACGAAGACATTGGATTCGACACGGTATAGTCATTTGACAATATGGAATTTTGCCTAATTATTACTAACGAACCGGATGAAGAATGTCTCGAGACTATAGATGACTCCAAAGACTCCCAATAGAGGATCCTCCGTCATAATGTGAGGAAGAAGTCAAGTTAACAGTCGATGAATTGAAATAGGTCAACTAAGTAACCAAAGAAGAGCCTAGACCTACTTGCGTCAGTTCTCTACTGAATGAAAAGGAAACCACAAACATTATTAAGCTATTAGCAAAATTCAAAGAGAACATTGCTTGGAGTTATGAGGAGATGCTGGGATTAACTCTAGAAGTTGTCGTCAATAAATTAGGAGTGGACGAACCGTACTACCAGTCAAACAAGCTCCAAGAAGGATGAGCCTCGAGATTAAACAACAAGTGATAACATAAGTTAAGAAATTGATAGACTCTAACTTTATACAAGAGGAACATTATCCAACCTGGTTAGCTAATGTGGTACTAGTCAGAAAGAAGAAATGTCAGATCTGAGTCTGTGTTAACTTCAGAGATTTAAACAAAGCATGCCTAAAGAATGAATTCTCATTACCAATCCCATAATCAATGATATACATTGTATCATCACACGTAATCTTATCTTTTATGGAAGGATCATCCGAATACAATCAGCTCAAAATGGCGTCAGAAGATGCAACTCTTACAGCCCTCTGAACAACAATTGAAATATACTGCTACACAGTGATGCCCTTCAGCCTGAAGAATGCTATAGCAATATACCAATAGGCAATGACGAAAAATTTCTATAATCTCATTCACAAGAAAATAGAATGTTACGTGGATGATTTGTTCATCAAAAATAAACATAGAGAGGATCACTTGTATGATTTGAGAATTATGTTTGAATAGTTACATCAATTTAATCTTAAATGAACCCTTTAAAGTGTGTCTTTGGTGTCACCTCAGAAAAATTCTTAGGATTTGTTGTTCACTAACATGGAATTGATATCGATCTAGAGAAGATTAAAACTATCTTAGAAATGCTGCCCCCCAGTACCTTGAAATAATTACAATCTTTTCAAGGTAAATTAACATATCTGAGATGTTTTATATCCTTTATGTCAGGAAGTTGTTAGCCCGTTTTCTGTGTTGATAAGAAAGGATGTCAATTTCACATGGGACAAAAAATATTAATTTGTCTTTGAAACTATTAAGCAATACTTAATGACACCTCTTATACTAGGAGCCCTAGTCACGGGTAGTCCATTGATACTTTATACCGCGGCCTTAGATGATTGCTTCAGATCCCTGCTGACCCAAGTCAATGATGAAGCCAAGGAAAATGTCCTCTACTACTTGATCCGTCATATAATATCGACAGAGTTAAAGTATCCTCCTATTGAAAAACATTATTTAGCTTTGATCTTCATTTCTCAAAGCTTAGACATTACATACTTTCTCATAAGCTCAACCTTATCTCAAAGTTTAATTTATTGCAACACTTGATGACCCATCCAATGCTTTCAACTAGGTTAGCAAGGTAATCAATGATGTTATTACAATTTGATATAATTTTTGTATCTCTTTGCGCTCTCAAGGGGCAGATCCTAGCGGACTTCCTTGCAGCACACCCACTACCGGCCAGGTCGCCCCTCAACAATGAGTTACCATACGGACAAGTAATGAGCATAAAATATCCCAATGCCCAACATTGGGAGATGTAGTTTAACATAGCTTCATCGGCGCAGAAAGATAAAGAATCACATATGATACTCCTTGGCAAGGTGGGAGTTGGCTTGATCTTCATCACGCCAAAGCAAGGGATGTTAAGGTTTTCCTACCACCTAACACAACCATGTATGAATAATGAAGTTGAATATGAAGCTCTAATAACAAGGTTTGAACTGGCGATACTAATGAAAATAATGAATATTATCATCTATGACGATTCACAGTTAATTATTTAGCAAGTAGCCAGACGATACCAAATTTCTTAATCCAAAGCTAGAATAGAATTACTAGTACACGATGAAGTTGTTTGAGCAGATTCCCAATGTGATGTTATATAAAATTCTAAGAGGAGAGAATGCTCTTGCAGTTGCTCTAGAGAATGCTCTCACAAATTGACTTGCACACCTTACATAAGTTAGGAAATAAAGAAACTGTGATAGCAGTGACTGAAGGTATGGAGGATCAACATCAGCCGCTTATAGAATACCTACAGATAGGGAAGTTGTCAGATGATAAGTTAGTTGCACATCAGATAAAGAAGCGAGCATTGTCAGGTCAAAAAAGAAAATGAAGATTAAGAGTGGGATATTACTGGCTACTACTATTGACAAACTGCATGAGAACGACTAGGAACTGTCACCAGTTTCAGATACATGAAGGGTCTTACATCAACCTTCAGATGTGATGTATCTGACAATCACGTCATGGTCATTTGAGTATTAGGGCATAGATATAGTGGGTCATATCAAACCTCTGTCTTCGAAAGTACATTGGTTCATCCTTACAACAACAAATTACTTCTCAAGATAGGCAAAAGTGGTACCATCAAGAGTAGTTAAAGTACACCATTTTTTACAATTCTTCAAAAATCAGGTTGTCTACCGGTTCGGCGTGCCACGAAGGATTATCTCAAACAACGACTAAACCTTCAAAAGCATGAAGATCAATAACATCGTTAGAATAATGATGCACACCAAGTGTGTACGCTATTTTTCTTCTTATTTTAAATCAATTTAATTATTTTGAAACTGCTAGAATGTAAAATTTTAATGTTAGAGAATATAAATAATAGATTTCACACTATGGGTTTTTACGCAATTGCACGTATTGCTCAAGTAATAAATGGCTCTAATGGAGTCCTAAGTATCAATCCCACAGGGAGGCAGAAATTCTTTATGGTTATAATTTAAAATATAATATTCAAACAAAAAAAACTTAAATAAGAAAAGCAAATCATAAGTAAATATTAGGCATGCTAATGAAATGTAACTAAAATAACTAAATTAACTAAGCTATTTTCTAAACTTCAAAGTTAAATTTACTAAGACTAAAAGAAAGTTTTGTGAATAAGAGTTCAAATTTAAGAAAACATCCTTCCCCTTTACAATGAGTATATGGTTAGTGAAGTAATTAAAAATATTTCAACTTATATAATAATTGTATTGTGACAAATAGAAGAAATCATATTTTTTACAATTTGTCAAGTGCATAAAGAACATTGGCTAATCCAGAGTTTGGTCCTTAAATCTGTGGTTATGATGAGAGGATACTAGCTCCCACTCCAGATCTCCCACTTCCCCCTCACCTGATGGCTAACATATCTCTTTAGTTTCCAAACCATTAAACCAAATTGAGGATTTTAGTCTATCACCCTAAAATCTCAAATTCTAAGCCCATCAAAACACATTTTCTAATTTATTTGCACTCAGCCCCATGAACTACATTCTCATCCATGAAATTGAATGTTACTCTTACTTTTTGTAGAAAGCATAGTACTGTCAGATCTTTTGTGTCTCAACAAATTTTAACATTTCAATTAGTTAGATTGAAAAGCAAATGAAGATCAGGGTTTGAATCATCACAATTTATTAACATTTAAAACCTTGCACAATAATATTAATTCTTCACAAAACCATATCTCATTGTAGGGAGAAGGAAAAAAAAGACTACTCAGAATTCATGAGGAATATACAATAAAATATGGATTTTATATATAAAAACAAGTTTACAAAAATAAGAAAAGAAGAGAACACAACTTATCTCACACTCCTCCTCAAACAAATCCCTTGAAGTTCCCTTGAAGCACTTTGTTTCCTTACAAGCATACACAATGCTCTCTTAGAAATGTAATGAAGAAGAAACCTCTCACCTTCCCTATCCACTTAAAACTCTAGATGAAAATCCACTCACATGACTTAACCCTAGACTTATCACGCTACACTCAACACTCCACACGACACACCACCTTTCTCCTCTTCTTTCAAGAGTGGCACTGTCGGCCGCAAAGAGTTGATTGGTTGGGAAGTAGAAATAATCGGTTGTCGGAAAGAGTATCCCGACACCCGTTTTAAATATATATGTATATTTGATTTAAGGTATGTATGTATAGTTTTTTTTTAAATATCATTTTTAATTTAGTTTTGAAAAATATGAAATCAAACTGATCTCATATAAACAATAGTTTAAATAAAAGCGCTTCACTACAAGACATGTATCTTTCCCAAAGAATATATACATTGATTGGTGGTGAGTCTTGATCAAATAAAGTAAAGAATTCATGACATTTGTTTGGTCTGCGAACCATTTATGTTGACTGACAATTTCCCCTATCTAGTATGAAGTAACTATATAGGGTCTATATTAATCTGGCGTCTTTGAGTTTCCTATAAGGGCAAGCCCGTATAGTTAATTACATCTTAGATAATAGAGGTTACTTAAGAAAACTCTAGATATAAATCAGAAAATATTTATATTCATGACTTCTAAAAAGGTAGGATTCTTTAAGAAAATGTGATGATGAGAAATCCAACAGGTGAGTGGCTCAAGTTTCATAACAATTTTTGTAGGAATCTAAAGGAAGAGGAGACTAGAGGAAAGAAATAGATCCAAGAGAGATCTTGGTGTTTTCCCAAAATAGCCTATTGTTTGGCTCCAATTTGAGATATTTATTTGATGTTTCATTCTGCCAATTTTATTACTTAGGGCTTACATTCACTTGATACCGATCATGTGAATAGCCTGGAAGATAGGAGAATTTATGCCACACCCGATGACAACCTCGGAATCCTAAGATGAGTTAGGGCTTATATTGCACGAAGTGCAAAATCCTAAAGTGATAAAGTGAGGGTTTATGCTGCACTAGGCAAGCTACCTCGAAGTCCTATAACTTGTTCTTTAATTCTAAGGAGTTTTATTGTTGAAGATGGTCATGCTGCCCACTATGCATGCTCTAAGCTCCTTATCGTAGCAGGTTCAATTTAAAGAAGTGTCA